>JAVTVY010034863.1:0-14173 GCA_036873755.1 Hanleya hanleyi | reverse complement strand
ACGAGCTCTTCACGGCAATCAAACTATTTGCACAATTCGATAAAACCAATAAACAGAGTTGGGATGGGTTGTTTTATTGCCAGATAGAGCCGAACGACCCCTGGAGCTGTGTGATCCCGGAGTGTACATGTAGGGGTATGAAGGGGACTCATGGCTACTGTTAGCCACAACTGTTCCTATCAATAATGCCTTCAGTTGATAGTCACACATGTCGTTCATTGATCTCCGTGTGCTATAACCCGTACCATATAAAAGTTCATTTTGATGCTCCTTACCTGTTAGTGTTATTTTTGGGAAGATAATTCCTTCTTTTCCACGCTTGTCGCTTTTATTAAAGTTTCCGTCGCTGGTAATTAGCTGTACACGAGCCGTTTTCACATCGACCCTGACCTTTCCCATGTTACGGTAGACGCCATATTGCGTGTATTTGGGCCACTATTCATGCGCAGTTACACAATATGGCGTCTATCATAATATGGGGAAGGTTATGGTCGACGTGAAAGCGGCTCGTGTACAGCTATTGTGTGTCCCAACTAAGTTACAGGGGTTGAAATGTTTCCTCACTGCCGAGGAGCCATTGGCCCCCAAGGTGAAAATTTCTGGGAGCCAAAATATTTGTTTAGGGGCCACATTTTTCTTAATAAAGTGACAATTGATACCGTGTTGATTTAGTTCCTTTATTTTAAAATATTACCCTGGAATCATTCAACTTGTTTAATACAATAACGGAACCTCATAACTGATCAATGTCATCTGAACTAAACACAGAATTGCTGTGTACATGGAGACTGAACTTGCATGATATTGGTAATTTATGCAGACTGAACAAGTTCATTTATTCTGCATGATCAGACGATCCTGAGTCACCATCATGCTGAGACTCTGGGACCAAGTTATTCCTACTTTTTGGGGGTCTTGGCTAAATTATACCCCAGGAGCCAAGAAAATATATATTTTTTTATTATCAGTAAAATAAGAATACATCAATTTTGTAGCTATGTTTATTATGTAGGTTTTTCCTAAGTTATGGTCCCTTTTGTAATTGATGATAGTTGACATTTTAGACTTTATAAATAATAAATTAAAGTAAAAATACTGACTACAGAAACTATTTAAATGGTCCGCTTCCCGATTTTTCTCAAAGTCCGCTTCCGCATCTTTCTCAAATCCGCAATTTCATGCATTTGTATAACCATGTGCTCTCTGTAATGGATCACTGCAAACAATGTTTTTGGAGGCTGGCATTTGAAAAAGTTATTGACCAGAACTGAATAAAACTGGCACCAGTAAGCAAAGGATCTAAAGTAATATACAAGAGCAGTAGCCAGTATGACCACAGTAACTGAGCAAACGGCACAAACTCCACCATGAGGCGATTGGATTTACAACAACATCAAACCTATCAAGGTATAACTTTGCCAAGGAGTGAGATTTGAGTATATCTGCCCAGGAGATAAGAGCCCCCAAAAATACAAATTTTTAGGCATCATTTTCATATAATTTTTCACATCTTTGTTTCATATAACAGTCTACCGTTATACATTTCATCCTTCACGGAGGCTATAAATGGATACTTTATAACCAAGTCTAGGAAAATTTTGAAATTACTGACTCCTTTTTCTGCACACTGGAGCAATTTTGAATGATTCTTGGTTATTTTAGAAATAATTTCATGAAAATGCCCTAATACATGAGATTTTCATACAGCTGCTTGAGAGCGCGAGACAGATGTCAAATGCGCGAGTCTCACGCCGAATGCGTGAGGGTTGATGGGTCTGCAACATCCTTTCGGAATGAAACGTGACAACTGACACGCTTGTGACTAAATCACTGGAACTTGTTAGTTTATGTCTCCTTAATCTGTAAGTAGACCTTCTTCTAGGCAATATTTTGATGTGAAAATGGTTCACATTTGGACTTTGACCAAAATTATGCAGACTTGTTCAAAAAGTTTCAGGGGCCAAATGACGAGTAGTCGGTAATTCTGTAGTCGCCAAAACGGATGTACGGTCGCATTTGGTGAGCTGGCGACCGGTTATTTCAAACCCTGACTAATCTATTGAGAACGTTTTGTTAGATTTTTTGAGAAACAAAAATTGATGTGTTCTGAAACTTATATCACTGGTACAATGCAAATATTATAGAATTCATTGGAAATATTAGCAAACAACATCCAGTCATGCCAGTAGAACTATCTGTTTGAATTTTCTGTTTTGGGTGGTCATTCTCTGGGTTAAATTTTGACGTCCGCCATTGTTGATTTGGACCAGTCCAATACTCGTAGGTTTGATGGGCATTCTATTCCATTCCATTCATGGAATTTCTACAGTCCCACAATGTCACAAATCAACAGTAATGTCATGATGTCACAATATGACGTTACAAAGACAATGTATCAATACTGGCCACAGGGTACTGGTCATTTCGTACCCAAACCACTTCGTACCCAACCACTTCGTACCCAGTCCGTTTCGTACCCTAACCTTTTCGTACCCCAACGTTTTCGTACTCAAACCTTTTCGTACCATATGCAATAAAACCTATTCAGACGCAAGTGTATTAGTATTAAACATTGTGAACATGGAACTGAATAAATAAATTTAAAAAATATACTTTTTGGGGTGGATTTCAAGCTAGAAATACTTTGTTTATACGATACTACGGGTTGATTTCAATTTAAAAGATATTCGCAGTAACTTATTACCGTGCTGACTAGGCCCTGTGTAAAGTACTCATGGTGCCTGGGCTGATCAGCCCCTGATGTACGCAAGTAAAATTCGAGAAAGTGGAATAATTAACGGGAACGACTCACTAGACATTAACCCCATTGAGTGTTTAATATAGGGGATTATCGCTGATAATATTCTGAATCTTTCCAATAAGAACAGAAGGAGAAGATAAATGAAGCACGATTTTCTTTTGTCCTTTCCCGCCTACAGACATCTTCACCACGTCAAGGTTTCTATTTGTGAGCCAAAGGCAAACCCTTGACCAACTTGCATAGCAAACCACATTCCGCCCACATTCCAGTTAGGTGACCAAGAAAAACTGCGCTGATGGTAAAATACGTTTGGGTTTTACTTTTGCTGCTAAACTATTTTCTGATACCGAATGTAAAATATTTAATCCGAGTACGCATAACAATAAAATATTAATGGATAGACCAGTAAAATTTTATAGAAATCCGTGCGTTTTAACCTAATTCAACTCCTTCAGTGGGAAGGTGAGGTCGGATACAATGACATCGCGAACCGTCTTTGAAGTTTCATTTGCTAGGCTTGTTGGATGTTTGATGGTAGATGAATGGGTTCATTTTCTCTTCAAATAGACTTTGTTTTAAACTAGGTTTCCTTTATATTTATTAATGTTCATGATTGTTGAAAACGTGCATGTTCATCTGCTACTGGGTATCGCACAAGCTATGGTGTTTTCGAATCTGTTGTCACAGTCGCCGTACTTAAGTGAACTGATTGGTCAATATGTGCAGGATGTTGCTTTTGCCGATTGGCGGACATCTACCGCTGTGTTGTCGTTGATCGCGATACATTGCCCAAGCGTACCAGGGGCTATAGCTAGGATAGAGATACCCCTGGTTTTAGCGAGGATGGCCTACAGATGGCACTGTGCTGCCGGTATGCGAAGTCGTCGATAAAACCACCGTCCTTCGACTCGATCGAAGAATATTTATTTATTTATTTTATAAAATAGCGCCTGTAAAGATCTTGAATGAACTAAGATATTTACCGTGAAATTTAAATAAAACATCGAGTTGATGGGACACGAAATCTGTATGGAAAGCGGCCCTTAAACTACAATTTCAATCAATCAATTCAATCAATCGACCGATGCAGTAGTCTTCGTGAGTTATTATGCGTATTTTATTATCTAATATTTCTTAATTATTGTTCTACAAGTTACGCATAATTTTAGAAAGACATTCTGCAGTCTGTTAATATTAATGTAGACAATGCTATGAGATTACTGATTTAAGATATGGAACGAAAAGGTTAGGGTACGAAACGAACTGGGTACGAAAAGGGCTGGGTACGAAACGGTTAGGGTCGAATCGGTTGGTACGAAATGACATGTATCCCTGGCCACAGTAGCAACGTCATAGCGTTGACCCTGACGTCACAATAGAAAATGACAACCTCCCACTCCTTTGCACATATGGGCCAGTCTCCCTTAGCCTTGGCAATGTCAAAATTTAACCCAGAGAATGACCACCCAAAACAGAAAATGTTTCAAACAGATAGTTCTACTGGGTGCTGTTTGGTAATATTTTGACTGAATACTACAATATCTGCATTGCACTAGTCACATAAGTTTCAGAACACAATAATCACCAGCGCCGGAAACTTTAATAAAAGCGACAAGCGTGGAAAAGAAGGAATTAGCTTCCCAAAAATAACAGGTAAGGAGCATCAAAATGAACTTTTATACGGTACGGGTTATAGCACACGGAGATCAATGTGTTACTATCAACCGAAGGCATTAGGCCATTGTCACTTGATTGGTTGTTTAGCATAACCTTGATTTTTTAAATACACATGCTAGATGCTATAATCATTGATTATTAAATTGCAAACCAATTGTATATGAATATAAAGAAAATGAGTTAAGTTTTACTCATGAAAATGTAAATCCGGGATTTTGAAGGCAAATAATTAAAATAGATGAGGGATTCCCTCATCTATTTTAATTATTTGTCCTCAAAATATAGATGGCTGGTCATGCTAAACAACTAATCAAGTGACAATGGCCTTGTTGATAGGAACAGTTGTGGCTACGGCTTCGGGATCAGATCTCGTACACTTTTCACGGTTTATTTCAATTTTCTATAGAAGTAATTTAACACAAAAACTGACCTGGTTAGTGCTGGGATCAAGACCCTTCCCTGGGAGGAGTTTCGCGGGTTACATGACCTTTCCCTGCACGTGGGGGAGCAGTTTAAGTTATTAACTCGACTTTTTAGGTACCTCTAACCCACGAGAGCAATTCTCGTACAGCAGACGAAAGTCACAATTTTATGCTGAATTGTTGTAAATATCATCGTTCATGCACTTAAGAAAATTATTTGAGTAGTTTTAGAAGAAATAATATATAAAAATTGGGCAATTTATCAATCTGACCTGTTCACAATGAAAGGCTGAACAGCGACTGTCGTTATTTGGTCGAAAAACGAGATTATTTTACCTGCGGAAAATCTTCGGCAGTCATTGGAAGTATAACTCTTCGGCCGCCAATAGCTGATAGCGTGTCCACTAATTATCCGATTTTAATTTCAATAATATATTTGGAATGCTGAGGAAATACTCGTTTCAGAAATATTTCGATGGGTATATTTGTATGCTATTTCATGACGAAAATTTCAACCGAAAGATGACACTGAATTACTGGAAATGTGAGTTTACCGCCATTTCAATGTGAACATTCGTTCGGAGATAGGGAGGGGCGGTCGAAGAAAAACAATGACTGCGCCCCTTGTCACATGACATAAACACAGCTGTCGAAATGGGATTGTCGTCTGGCTTTCATAGAATGAACATGATGGTCATCAATCAGGTTACCAATCATTGGTTGGCGATAAAATGGACTTCCCGTGTGATGGAAACCAGAAGTAATGCAGGAGTCAAGCGAAACCCCCACCCCCCCAACCTCGGGGTTTAGTGGGGACTTAGCAAATGAGAGTTGTTAAAATGCTTCAATGCCCTACCCTCTGGGGCAAAACATTGAAGTGAATCCCCACCTAAACTTCAACCAAATACAATTTATGTCCCATTCCTAGGTAAAAGAAATATTAACTCAATACGAACATAAACAGGACTGAAAACGTGTGAAAGCCCCACTCCCTGGGGCGTAAACATGTTGTGAATCCCCAGGTAACGCCCCACTAAACCCGACCCTTGCCCGAGGTTGGGGGGGTGGGGATTTCCTTTGACTCCTGCATAAGTATGCCCCGGAAAACAATTTAAAAAAAAACAAAAACTTCCAATCATACCAAGAAGTAGAAATTTTGACAGACAATTTAAACTTCACCCCCACACATAAGCAATCAACATAGAAAGTCAACACGTGCTCTGAACGCGCGCACGTGCCGCTGCGAGATGTACGAGATTTGATCTGTACGAGATCCGATCCCAAGCCCGTACCGTAGGCTAGGAACGAACGAAGCCATGTCAACTTGGCTACTGTTGACCACTCCCTTTCATGGTCCTTCATATCCAATTTGGGCTTCCCCTTGATGTTTCCCTGCACGTTGGAAGCGGGCCTGTTGTGCATGGTGGCACACACTGGAAGGATGGTGGAGGGGAGGCCTTTTGATTGTGTTGTTGTTGTTGTAAACAAGAGTACCGTAGAGCACTCTTGTCTTGATTTCGGACTATAAATCACCACTTACTCGGTATCTTGTGTACCGTACCTTGTATGTTTACCCGTGTTAAACTTCAAGCGCCACAAGTTATGCTTTACTAGCTCTGTTGATAAATAAAACATTTTCTTCAGACGTTATTTTTTCGTCTGCTCCGTTCGCCTTTCAGCCCAAACTATCGTGTGTGCGCCATCTGTGGGAGGGTCGCAGCTTATCTCCCTTACTTTACGGATATGTTGAAGCCGTCTACGGCTAAAATCATTGTAAATGGGCTAGACCAGTAACATGAGGTTGCGTTTTTGGTGATGTGGATTTTAAATTTCTAACCCAATGTGCTGTATTGGTTGCATCAAAGACCGCATAAGGCATTATTGGTAAAATATTGTAGCATTTCTCAAGAAATTCAAAGCCAAGGTGAACTGCAAAGCTTTCCAATGTTCTGCTAAATGTCAGAAATTAAGGCCTAGCTTTGTTGTTCCAGTTGTTTTATGTGTGGTAATAGTTTTGTGGATTATTTTCTTCTTCTAAGTATACCATAAGTCAAAACTTATACTACCAGAAAATGGGAGCCACAACTTTCAAATACATCATCGATTGCCTCCCATTGTTTTTGGAACGTAATGATGTTATAGTGGTCCTCACTCATTCATCCAACCTAGCATGATACATTAACTAAAAATTAAGAAATAAATGTTAGTTTTCCGTCCTCTAACTGCCCAGATAATGGATGGTAAAACGGAATTGCCTATTGTTTTGGGACGAAGCCGCAGGCTGAGTCCTAAAACATAAAGGCAATTCCGTTTTACCATCCATTATCTTGGCAGTTAGAGGACGGAAAACTAACATTTATTTCTATTCTAAAGCATCACTTATAAATGTTACCAATGCTAAACAAAGAATAAATGTGGTCATCGTACTCATTTGAAATTCAATTTCCCCTGACAACAATCTCGGATAGACCCGTCCAGATACTCTACTCTGGTGTTCCACTGGGGCCGGCCTATTTTCTCAGGCGAGGGGTGTGAAGGGGAGGGGGGGGGGGGTTGATGAAGCTCAGGGAACGATATTCCTGTATTTCAGTGCAGAGACAATGTTTACTCTCGTTTTAAAAATTACAGACTTCATTTAAACGCGATCTTATGTGCGATGAAGAATCATTTACATGTATGCCACATTCCAATAATTATCTCACACCGAATACGGCGTTGAACTGTACGACCTCGAGACAGTTGCCATCACAGTTTTGTTGACTCCGCCCTCGAGCAGCGCGTGAGTTTACAGCCGACACAAGAGCACTACCGAATGATTGTGATGGATTCTGAAAATTCTGGAGGAGTTTTTATTACACGAGATAAGATATACACTCCCTGAAATTTTCTGTCGAATTGCCAAGCAATTTACAACCACATATATCAACATAACTTTAATAGCTAAAACAGGTGCACAGCCTCCTGTGAACAGCGGTCCGAGTGAAATCTATCGTGACAGCTCTCGTCATTGCAATGTTACTATTTCTGCACGCGTGTCATTCATAAATTTACTACGATTGCCACGCCCTCGGATATACAAGACTCGGCGAAACGACAAGAATCATGCGAAATAATTCGCATTTGTTAGCTTTTCGAGTCGAAAAACTAAGTGAAAACAGAAAATGTAGTCAATAATATATTGAAAGTCGAAAATCGCTAGTAATTCTCACTTATAGCCATTTACTATCGAGCAGACGGCGCGATAACCTATCCACCCCGTCTAAATCGTATTTGGAATAGGTCCATTTTGGAATAGAGTCACGTGCGAAAGGGTACTATATCGTCCAATATAGGACAGCAATCTTCCTATGCTTTCAATGCTAAAGATCAGACAGATGCTTTAGAATGTTGCTTATCCTCACATCAATTACTTACAACGAAAAAAACTGACGATCCTGTGCGTATGCAGTCTTAAAAAATATGATCTATAAATTTGCAAAAATGTGATACTTGAAAAAACAAACTAAATGTGACTGGAATAAATGCTCCACTTAAAAACCGTCTTGGGACGTTTAGCGAGCATTGGACCCGGTGAGCTAGAACCAGGAATGGTTAAACAATTTTTATCACGAATACGTTGATGAATAATTTAAATTGGCGTTGTGAGAGAACAGTCCAAGTAATGTTCAAACTTTGTTTTACATTTTCTATAATAAGCTTGCTAGAGAAGTTCGTATTTCAATGTTTATAGTGTAAATGAAACGTTTATTTGAGTGAAATCCATTGAAATGCGAAATCAAGGTCAGTTTTGCTTGTTTACATTCTTATAATCTGCTAACAGACATGGAACAGTATTTGTCTCATTAACTCACACTTTTAACTGCACAGCTTGATTTCTTGATTGATTTCTTCGCTATTATATAGTTTCCCTTGCCAGATTGAGCGATCTCCCAATCTCATCTGAAGGACTAGTTGTTACCTAACCAAATGTATCTCAGTCACACTTTTATAATCAATGTCCATATGAACGGTAGGAAGACTTTACATTATTTAGTGTCCGTACGGTATACGGAATCCTAATTTCACTTAAAGTACTAATTATAGTCGGAGTTACAAAGGTATAAATATTATCCCGGTTACTAGATTTATCGACTATCAGATACAAACAACAGTATGCCCAGAGCGCAGTTTCGAGGATCACTAACCAAGAAATGATCATGTAGGCTAAAGAGAGCAAATGTGAGCATTGTGCGAGTGTACGAGTGCTTGTTTTTGTCACAAAATAGCTTTCCTTTTTTAAATGTTATTTTTCTGTAATATTTTTTATTTACACGTAAAACCTCAACCAGAACACATCCGATGGTCACTGAATGGTGAAGTGGTGAGCCAATGAGAACGGTTGATAAATTTCGGCAATCTAATTCATTAAGATGCTCATCGCACTAGATCTACTTATTTCACAGACCACGTCCTCTACAGGTAGATTTCAGTTTCCCGGTCCCGAGGGCCTTATCTGCACTTCTAATTTATTTATGTTAGTGCTAAGTCACTTTGCCCAACGCTATAGGTATATCAATGAGACTACACTGCCTTCTGACAGAACATTGAGCGCCAAGTGCACGTCACGTGCCATTTTCAAACTTTTTTGTTTTATTGGGTTACTACAGTAACCCAAATAACGAATATCCATAGCCTTTCAACCAATTGCAAAGCGGTGCTGGTACGGGCGGAACAAATAGAGTGGCTAACTAAAATTGCGGTAAGGTCATGACAATTTTATGAAATTCCTTTTGTGACTATAAATATTGTTCAATTTGTTCTACGGGAATCGTATTCAAATGTATATCGTACCTAAATCGACTGACCTAGACGAAAAAGTAAACACGCCACATTATCTGATTAGAAAGGTTCTTTTCGTCATCACCTAATGGCTATGGAACTTGAATTTTAATGGCTTGGAGGCTTTGAAGAGCCCAAGATATAGACTGTCTATTCGGCTTTGTCTATATGTTATAATGAATGACGGACCAGACACTTGTAATTGTCGTGTTTCTAGGTTGACCAATCAACTCATATTATCTGGTACAGCTTTGAAGTAATACATAGTGGAAATTTCAGACACTAATTGGGTTAATCTGGAATACTATATCCCAGAGTTTATCGATATTTGTGAGGTGTATGTCATTCTTGCCAGACAAGAACTGAAAGGCTTATTCCATGATAAACTGGAATCAAAGTCCATTTGATAATTCTTGTGCCCGTGTATATGCCGTTGCCACGGCAGCGACATTAAGTCATGAGCTTTCAAGTATTAGCATCAGTAGTAACTGTCACCCTCAAGCCTTTGATATAATGATCAAAGAATGTGTGTCCTTTGATCACTTCAAGGCACTAAAGTCAGCATTCTTGACGACAATGATGTAATTTTCCAGAGAATTTCAAAAATGCTAATTTATGGTATTCAAAGAATTCAATCTTTCTCATGAATGTGGGCCTCCATGCTTGCCATTATTATAGATTATGTTGGTAAATCGTCCGTGTTCGTCATGATTCCACGTTTGGATCAGGATGAATGTTCTGTTAGAATTTAATCGAATGAACTTTTGAAAATGCAGTCTTGTGTTTGCATCGTTAAGATCTTCTAGTTACTGGATTGGGTAAGGCGATGTGAGAAGGCACTCTTCTTTCGGATAAACTTGCCACTTGCAATAAGATCTGTACATTCGCACGGATGACATGCAAATTGTCTTGGTAAACAAGGTACAGGGGAATTCACCCTGGTCACATGTGAATATTATGGTCGACGAGAGGATCGTCGCTCCATCGTCTCAAAGTCCAGCGATCCATCTCTCTATTGAATTGCAAGATCGTTTCGTCACTCACTTGCTCCATCACTACGTCGCTCCATCCCTCCAGCGTTCTCAGCCTTCCGTTGTATTGCTCCATCGTTCCATCTCTTCACACTCAATGTTCCATCGCTCCATCGCATTATGTTAGCGAAGGCGATGGGGCGACGGCCTTTTTCGACCGTCATAGAATATACCCTGCCTTACTGTGTATACTATTCTATGCTTTACATTGCATTATACATAATTCAGTGTAATGGATATTTTATTATACACATTAATGCAAGCCAATGTGAGTAGGACGTGTGAAAATGATCAAAGGCTCATCATATAACAGCTATCCTATCAGTTTTCACATCACGCCTACTAGATCATCCATTAATAGTATAAATATATAACTACGCAATTTCATTTAATTTCCACTCTCAGAACCATTTATAATGGGAAGAGTTGAGGTGATAGATTTATCCAGGTATTTAATTATGTATTGAACAATCTCACCCACAATGCACCATAATGTATTGCTGCAATATATTGTGCAGGAAAAGTTATTTGTTCGCTATCCTCTGCTATTGAAAATTGACCTAAATCATGGCGACAGACGCGTGTGACCTTAAATATGAGCCGACAAGCGCAATCATGTGCATATTTGTTCTTCGAAATAAAAGTCAACAGAACTGCTATTAACAGCAGCGCCACGAGGCAGAATATACTCTCGTTTCGACCATTTTATGTCTACTCCTTATTTTAATTGAACAGTTGTTGATGTTTTCGTTGGAATGCTACTTCCCCATGAGGATGATATGATGGGACAGGTACCAATAGTCTGACAAGCAGCCAGAGGATGCCAAGTCCCCCGCCGAAATGGCAGTAATATTTTTTAGCATTGTTGGTCTCGAGGGGATATACATGAGGGAGGCAACTGCTATACTTCATAGGCGTTGGATGTAGAGGGTCTTAATTCTGCCTTCCCAAGTTTTAAAATCAACTTAGAACGGTTGACTGAACATTTTTTGCTTCTGTAAATTAGCTTCCATTAAATGTATGTAACCGAGAAGCGACCCCAAGTGACATCTCAAGGCATATTAGGAAAACCAAATTTGACAAGAAGCTGAATGCATCCTCAACCTATTGTCCGGAAACCAAATTTTAAATTTGCCATCAGGTGTCGCCACCTGTAGGTCCAAGTGGGCGAAATGCAATCCCAAGGATCATTTGATGACATGGTGTATCAGCATACAAACTTTGGGAAGAATCTGAAGAGCCGGGGTTATTGCCCGGAAACCAAATTTAGATTTGTATGCACAAGTGTGCGAAACACAATCCCAAGTGACATCTTATGACACATGAATACCAAATTTGATAAGAATCCGATGAGCAGTTGTCAAATTATTGCCAGAAACAAATTTCAGTTTTTTCCACCAGGTGTCGCCACCAGTATGCAAAAGCAGGTGAAATACAATCTCAAGGGACATATCATAGCATGGTACATGTACCTGCATACCAAATTGGAGAAAAACCTGATGAGCGAAATCAAATTTAGATTCGACACGAGGTGGTGCTACCTGTAAGCACAAGCGGGCGAAACGCAATCCTAAGCGACATCATATGTCACGATATATTCATACCAGATTTAAGAAGAATCTGATGAGCGGTTCCCAAGTTATTACCCGGAAACAAATCTGGTATTTCGCCACCAAGTGGCACCACCTGTAAGTAAAAGTGAGCGAAACGCAATCATGCATGCTAAATTTGAGGAGATTCCGATGAGCAATTCTCAAGTTAATAGCTGAAAACAAATTTTGATTTTAACACCTGATGGCGCCACCTATAGGCGCAAGTGGGCGAAATGCAATCTCAAGCGACATCTTAGGTCATGTTATTACCCGGAGACAAATTTTGGATTTTGCCACCAGGTGGCACCACCTGTAAGTGCAAGTGAGTGAAAGGCAATGCCATGCAACATCTCCCGGCATGGTACATGTAAATGCATGCTAAATTTGAGAAGAATCCGATGAGCATGCAGTTCTCAAGTTATTGGCCAAAAACAAATCTCAGATTTTGTCATCAGGTGGCGTCACTTTCTGAGCAGAAGCGGACAACGCACTCCCAAGCAACATCTCGTGGCAAGGTACAATGTATATGCATGCCTAATTTGGGAAGAATTTGATGAGCAGTGCTCAAGTTATTACCCGGAAACCAAATTTCGAGCAACATTTCAAAGCGTTTCAAAGTTATTGCTTGCAGCAGAAAAGAGCGGAAAGAACCCTAATGGTGCCACCAACAGGCAGATCTTTCTGAAATGCAATACCAATCAACATCTTGTCACAAGGAATGCATATGCAACTAGATACAGTCGATCGAATACGATTGGAGGCATGCCTCTTGCATCTTTAGTAAAGGAAACATTCATAATTTGTGAAGAAAGTAAAAACGTAAAACTTAGGAAAAACATCATTAACATGGCCCCATAAGATAACTTGAGGGTATCCACATACCAAATTTAAAAGAATCCATTAAGGTCCAACAATTACTGTCCGGAAATGCAATTTTACCTTGGCCCTCAGGTAGCACCATGTGTAGGCAGATAGGCATAAAAAATAATCCCAAACGAGATCTTGAAGCAAGATCCCTTGACATGGGAAACAGAAAATGTTAACTTGGCCTACAGGTGGTGCCATGAGCAGATCGACAAGAAAAACAATACCAAGTGAAACCTTCAGGTAAGGTACATGTATACCAAGTTCATTATTAAGTATTAAAAAGTTATTGTCTGGAAACAATTTTAAATTTACCCCCAGGTGGCACCACCTATAAGTGGGTCGGCATGAAAAAAAATGCCAAACGAGAAATTGAGGCGAGGTACCTACACACCAAATTTGGAATGAATCGGTTCAGGTTTTTAAAAGTTATTGTCTGGAAACACTTAACTTAGCTTTCAGGTAGTCCCCCTATCAACATGAAAAACATTCTCAAGCCAGATCTTGAGACAAGGTACCACCACACCAAATTCGGAAAGAATGCTTAAGGTTTTCAAAAGTTATTGTCTGGAGATGCAATTTAATTTGGCCCAAGGTGGCGCCACCCAGAAACGGATTGGCAAGAAAAACAATTCCAAGCAAAAATATATACATGTAGACAAGGGATCCATTTACCAAATACAAAAACATGGGTCTGTGCCTGATAAATTGAAATCTTTTGGGGTTGCCATTATCCCAATATTGCAGACAACACACAAATTTCAGCTTCTGCCAAGATATATTGGAGATATATACATGTATGCTCAACCACAATATATGAGGGTCGGGCGAGGGCTAGTTTGGGAGATAGAGGGTGTGGCTCGGCGCCCAGGGGATGGGGACATGCTCTTCTTGAGGGTAGTGGTAGGTGTGCTGACATGAAAGCCATAGAAAGCTCCCTGTACATGAAACAACCACACTGACAACAATTTTGCACCCAATTCACTGTTTTTGGGGCAATTTCATACT
>JAVTVY010034862.1:0-14960 GCA_036873755.1 Hanleya hanleyi | reverse complement strand
CCATGACGATCTGTGCATGCAAGAAGGCGAGTCGAAACAGGTCTTCTTAAAAGGTTCACTAAAGCACAGTCGAAGTGGAATACGAAGAGGATCAACCAAAATCCGCGAGGGAAGAAACCGTAGAAAATCTCTCCTCGTTTCATTAAGATGACCAACTCGGGGAGCATTGTCAGAATTTTTGGAGTAAAGATGAGACGTACAACTAGTTGAACGAAACAAACCCAAAACGTTTGGATCAAACGAATCGATCCAAATTCTGACAAAAAAACCATATCCGGTGATGATGCTCCCATGACGCAACAGCAACACCCAACCCTCACGGCCTACATAAATCATATGGGTCAACGAGGAACCGGCAAGGACGGTAAAGGAAAACGCATGCGCGACCCTCGTTAAAACCCCAAGATAAATGTAAAACTGACCGGATGACCCGGATGAGGCTGTGACACTACAAAATGAGTTATATTCCGGAGTGAAAACCGAAATAGAATTCATAGTGTCTAGCTGCAAAATAATACAACAATGTATCAACTTACAAGTTGATAAAAGTTGTAGACAAGAAAGAATGCTCTATGTAAGATAGGCAGAACTTCAGGCAGCTAGATATACGAATAAACCACCAGTGATCTCGGAACGGTAATAATAAAAATAGACCGAAGTACCGTTATAAAGGTTTTATACGAAACGTATAAAAAAAAAAACTAAACAGACGAGACACAGAGGTGGAAATTCGTCAAAGCGGAAACCGTTGAAGCAATTAATGGAGTGAAATATCCTAATGCATAAACAGTTCCGTAGTGACCAACGTAAGCGTTTGCACGGTCGAAACCAATACGTAAACGTATACGATGATCAGATGTCTTCACAACTTACGATAGTAAGTTAAAAAGTGAACGAACGGAAATAACAAGTGCCCCAGGGGCTATAACCGACGAGCACAAATTGAAGACGAGTTACTCTCAATAGCTGCGTAATTATCACCAAAAGTTGTTAAAATGGATCAGCAACATCATGGTGACATAATCTGTACTTCCTCACCGGACGTGACAGAAACTGTTGAGAGTTAGCCGGCCTAACTGGGTATTTAGGCCGGAGACGCAGATGCACGACAACCAGTGCCTGGAAAGGATAGGATAAAAACGATACCCTATGCCTAACAGGACCGAAATGGAAGATAAGATCTGCATAACCGGAAGTAGTCGAATGTGATGTCAGACCGGACTGACTGATAACATTCAACGTTGCCGGACGTGGAGAAGCAACCGAGACAATAGCATACGAGGAGCCCTGTAGCGCCACCCCTCCCTTTCTTCCGTAACGGACAGGTACGGGGGGATACAAGGCGGAGTAGGCCAGTTATTCTTATCGTAGAATAAACAGCCCGATAAAGTAGGCATTTATTCTTTATCGTAGAATAAATAGCTCGGTGATATACATCGTATCATGTCAGTAAAATCGGAAGCTGATGCCACGTAAATTGAAACATGCGCCGCAGATAGCTAGGCCGCAACTGCGGGCATGTAACCTTAACTTCCACGTCTCAGAATCGGTGCGTGGTACATACGTTGAATACCTCACGGACCGATGAAAACGTAAGAAACACCCGTAGAGTGGGACATAACATGATAAGTCACACGACGAGGTACATAAGTGGAAGTAACTGCAGCCGTAGACGAAGCTTCCACAGAAACAAAAGTGGAAGACCCGTGATATAACGATGATACCGGAAGGTATGTAGATACCGGGAGGTACAACGTTAATGGTTGCATGTAACCATCCGATGAAATCGGAATAAACGCATACCGAAAGACGGGCCTACGTTATTCCAGTACCGGTTTAACAGAATGAGGGGGCGCTGACGATGTAATACGTAGCAGAGCCCTCGATAAGTTCGGCACATTCAATAAAGAACGGCGAATTTCTGTAAACCGCAGCCCCCACAATTCACCTCAGCAATTCTTTGCCGAGGTAAATGCCGTGGCACAATCAGTTCACCTCCGCAATATTTACATGGAATATTTATTATTGCCGAGGTGACCTTTCTGAATTGTGAGGGCTGAAAACCGGAACCTGGAGTAATAACGACTGAGTGGTGTTATTACGTGTAGGTGCAATAGTAAAGGTAGCTTGCGCTAGCACAGAAGCTTAAGTACCATTACAAAACGACAATACCGCAAAGTATGTAGATATTGGAAGGTATGACGTTAATGATTGCACGATGCATAAGTAAAGGTAGGATGCGCTGTAGTAGATGCGGCAGTACCGTTACTAATACAACAATGATACCTGAGGGTGTGAAGATCCCGTATGGTATGATGTTGTTGGTTGCATATGAGTGTCCGATAAAATCGGACGTGACGTACGTCGTAAATTGATATTGTATATCAGTCGATGCATAAGTAAAGGTAGGTTGCGCAGATGCTGCAGTACCATTACTAATACAACAATGATACCTGAGGGTGTGAAGATCCCGTATGGTATGATGTTGTTGGTTGCATATGAGTGTCCGACGTAGGTTGATATTGTATATCAGATGGTGCATAAGTAATGGTAGGTTGCGCCAATGCTGCAGTACCAATACTTTGCATGCATCTATCCACAGTGGCTGGGATAGATGCAGATTGATATAGAATATCAGCAGATGCACAAGTAAAGGTAGGTTGCGCCAATGCTGCAGTACCAATACTTGACGAAACTACCGGCATGTAACAAGATACAGTAGGGTAATTCGAATGCATATATCTATCCACAGAGGCTGGGATAGACGCAGACCGTGCGGGTCTACGATAATCCAGTCGCGATATGACAGACTGTGAAGGTCCTGACTTTAGCAGATGAACAGGCGCCCTCGATAAATTCGGCACGTTCCTTAATAGGGAACGGCTATAGTCTACATAATCGGGGGCTGGATTATTACCAACAGATGTGTTTATAGATGCAGCAGTCGTCGGAAACGAACTGCGCGGATTGGTTGTTAATTTATGTAATGACGAATCCTAACAGGGACATTAGTCACAAACTCCGAACTTACCATTCCGTATTGAGAGCCCGATGTCGGAATTGACGTCGTGGTTGAAAGGTCCAAGGTGGCCGTCAAGGTGAAGGTCGTCTGATTGTTGACATGACGACTGCCATCTTGTTCCCCCAACCCGGCCGTAACAATATCGGAATTAGTGGGTGGTGGAGATACATTAACAACCTCCGGAGAATTAACGCGAGCCGAAAGAGCCGAAATGGAATTCGCAACGGACATTACTACCGAGCCTTGTATCTCCGACCCATTCCCGAAAGACTGAGGCGGAGATACGACCAAATTCTCGGCCCCGGTAAAGCCGGGCGGCGGCATAATTTCACCAGCATATGAGCCGACAAGATACTATAAAATATATTGTCGGGCCACGTTTCACATTCATCACACTTTGCGTACTGGTCGCACCAAACCCCCCGGCACGGAGGACAGGCGGAATGGGGATCTGTAGTCGGTTTGGACTTCTCACAAACAATACAGAAAACGGACGCCATGTTGGTTTTATTTGATTCTCTCTTTGATACTCCCTGATGCGTTGACGAAATCCAGGCCAGTAATCACACAGAATCACAGTAAATCCCACGTATACAACAGGTAAATATCCCAGGTAAACAGCCAAGGTAAATATCCAGGTAAAGACGTAGGTAATCCGAGGTAATCCAATGTAGAAGTTTAACTTTTTTCCAAGACACAAAGAACAACGCCTCCTCCACTACGAGTTGCAATGGGAAGAAGGAAGTGACGTGGTCGGTCACGTGGGATCTGGGTACTCGCGCATGGGCATTGGGGCAGTACAGGGACTATTTTTATTCTGTGGTAATATATTACAATTAGGCAATCGCGTAAGAACACGATAGCAAAAAGTATGTGAAGGTAAGTTTAACAGCGCAAGAAATATGTCTGGTTACTAACTAATATCACTTGTGTCTGTCCACATTTGATGTAACATTAGCAACATCAAAAATATATCAAAATGTGTTGTAAAACAGAACCACAATATGATTGAATGATTTTGTGATAAAATTGTCCACTGTTGTGGCCAATTTTATGTCTGTATCGACATAAAATATTTTGAATTTCATCTGAAATCAGCATCCAGAATGTTGCTAATGTTTCGCCTTGCAAAATGTCTGTCCTACTTTGTGTAACATTAGCAACATCACAATTATTCTCCAGTTTAAATATCAGAACCTTTAGAGGGCCTTTTATCCCCATTCTTGGTGTCAAATATTACAGTTCAACTTCTAAAACAACTGTGAGCATTGGAAATTTCAACTGAAGCCTCAAGAATCTTTTTGTCTCTTGTCTGTCCACAATGTGAAACATTAGCCACATTGAAACATTAGCAACACTACCAATTAGAATTTGTATCTATTAAAGATGTTAATAGACTATTTGGCTCAGCAAAACCTGACAGACTATTCACACTGTGATAAAAACACTTTTAGTTTGGATTATCTTATTTTCCTGCCCAATATCAGTTGGAAACATGCCAGCATGATGTGGACAGACATTTTGCAGCTAATGTTACATAAGTCTGTCCACATGTAACGTTAGCAACCAATGGAGAATGCCAAAAATAGTGTGCTTGCATAATCAGTTTACTAATTTTGTAATGAAAAGAACAAATAGATGAAACTGTGATAATTATTGAGGTAAAACTATCAGCAAAATCTGTTGCTTTTTATGAAATCAAAGCAAATGAAGACAGATGTCTGTCCACCGTGTCTGTCCTGTAATGCCGATTTTCACTCAAATTTCTATATAAACTGCTACAATTCAGTAAATATGCAGAATGAGATGATTTTCCTGCTTGTTTTCCTTCAAGAAACCACTGCCTTGATAGCTGATTCTGTTTTATGCGAGAAATATTTTCTTTCTAAAATGATTCTATGTAGGTAATGTTTCAAAATGTCTGTCCACCTGTAACATTAGCAACATACTTTAATGTCCATTTATTGCACTACTGAATCCTCTGGGACATAAAGAAAATAATGGATCATTAATATATCTTCAGAGTTATCATTTTAACATATTAATGTTGGCCATTGTGTGCCATAAATATCTTGAACAGTTGTTAATAGTTGTCACTTACTCAAGCATGTCTGTCCACATGTAACATTAGCAACACAATTTTAACCTAAAAAAGGAAATTTTCTCATAGTAATATTTAAATCCAGGTGTCAGCACTGAATTGTTTAGGCTTATTTGTGTAATTACATTTATATATAAACTTTGGAAAGCAGATAATGATGATAATCATTAAAAAAAGATTAATTTTAGGAAATTAATGTTGCTAATGTTACACAATGTCTGTCCACATGTAACATTAGACACAACAATAACTTTCTTCTAAAATCTTAACGAATCGGCAAATAGGTGAAACCTGATTGGATTTATGGAATACAACTCCAGGCAAATCAGTATCTTCAGCTTGGTGGACAAAATTATACTTGTTGCAAACAGAGAAAAAAAGTTAAAAAAAACGGTGTCTGTCCATCACTCAATGATGCATTGTGCACTTTGTTTTCATCTCAAATTTTATGCTTTACAACTCCAAATCATCTGTTTAAATATTACAGGTCTTGGAATGCATTCCAGTTTGTAACTATGTTCAAAAGTTTTTCACTTTTCATAGTATAACTGGCAAGAAGTGAGTGAGTTGTTCTGCCATGTTAATATTGAGCTAAATTGACCAGGTTGGACAAAAGTTCTGATATATTTGATTTTGGGGTATAAATTATCCCCTTATTATTTGATTTAGAATGTTAAGATCTGTCGTCATCTTAAAATCAAATTATCTTGTAACATAGTTGAATTTTTTTGGAGGGATTTGAGAGGGACAATTTGGCCCCTATTATAATGAAATCTGCCAGTTGTCAGTTGATAGTTCGTTTCGCATGACCAGCCCGCATCAATATTTTGGAGATAATTAATGCCGCATGTATTTTAATTATCAGTAATTATTGGTCGTAAAAGAAATAAGTAAGCAAATCTAAGTAAAACGAATGAACCGTCACAGCGCGAGTCAGCGCGAAGGCGACTCAAGAGCCGCCATCTTGGTTCACATTCTTGGGGAAAACCCTATTTCAAAACGAGGCACAGTCCTTTTCTAGCGAGGATTCCCTCTTGTCAAGCACGTGGCAGTAAAGTTTTATCTCCGGCACTTTTGACGGTCACGTACCAAAGCCATCGTGGTTTTAGTTAATGGATCAGTTGTTTCCTCATCAACCAGTTCATTTAACTTAACCATCCATTTATCTGATGAAACGCTTTTGAGCGAAGTGGTCGAGCGCTTCACGTCTTCACTCCCGACAACAACAACGACAACATAGACGGTCGACGAATACTCGTAGCTTTAGGACAACGGACATATAAAATTTGTCGCCCTGGACAGAGAATCCTTATATTCAGTAGTGTAAAAGAAATAAAAGAAGATATTAATAAGAGGGTACTCCTGACGTTGAAAATTCGCGTAATAAATTCTGCAGTTATCTTTAATATTGGTCACAAGTAAGAGTTTTTTCCCTTGATTTCTGTTTACACAATGTGTGTGCATTTGAGTTTTACTGTCTACCACAATTATTTACATAATGTTCAATTAAAGTAAAGCAAACTTAAAATGTCTCTTTAGAGATATAATTATTTCATAAATATTTTTTTCTGGCGATATTTATGAAAGATTTCAGAGTTTATAAATCTGTAAAACAGGAATTTTGCCAGGTTATATATTCGATCACAATCTTCTCTGTTAACGGTAAGCTTCAATATTTAATAATTATAGCATCTAGCATGTATGTTTTGGCATGAGATCATGCTAAACAACCTATTAACGGACAACAGCTGTACTGTGGTTTGGTGTGGTTGTACCGGAGTGGACAAAACATGCATGTAACAAGTGAACGGCCGACTATTTTAGGCCGAAGTTTATATCTTGATCGACAATGCAGCAGCAGTTCTATATGTTGTTGTTGCTCTAAAAAGACACGTCGTGCTAATGCAGGAGTCAAGTGAAACCCCCACCCCCCAACCTCGGGGTTTAGTGGGGACTTAGCAAATGAGAGTTGTTAAAATTCTTCAATGCCCTACACCCTGGGGCAAAACATTGAAGTGAATCCCCACCTAAACCTCAACCAAATACAATTTATGTCCCATCCCTAGGTAGAAGAAGTCTTAACTGAATCCCAAGATAAACAGGACTGAAAATGTGTGAAAGCCCCACTCCCTGGGGCGTAAACATGTTGTGAATCCCCAGGTAATCCCCCACTAAACCGGACCCTTGCCCGAGGTTGGGGGGGGGGGGGGTGGGGATTTCATTTGACTCCAGCATAATGTCGCCTTCAATTGTTGGATGATACACGGTACCCTGTCATGGTTTGGGCCAATGGGTTATCTCGTAACACAGTTATTTTACCAATGTTGTTGTAAACTGTGATATAATTCATGTAAATAGAATTGTCAGTATTTGTTGGTCTCTGAAGAAGTGTCTATGTGCTGGTAAACATATGACCAACCTCAGTTCTGTAATTGGTGCGATGAAAAAGTTGGAAAAATTGAGTTTCATCATTTTTTTGATGAAAAAGGAAAAAAATATTGAGTTTTGTAGAATTCCTTGAGCGCTGTAGGCGCGCAAAAAAAAAATGAGTTTACAAAATTTTGAAATTGAGTTTATGAACAATTTTGGGCTAGAACAACCCCTGCGCTTACTGGTCCACCAAGGTTACCCTATTTTATCTGAAGCATGTTACCGGAAATGCAAGATTTCTTTTAGACCAAACTAACCCACAAAAAAGAAAATATGAAATCTTCACATTTCACCTTTAGTGGGATGATAAGTCGTAGAAATGTCGTAGAAAACCACTTCATTCTGTTGGTAATACGTTCAGCCGTGCAGTTTCATGTTGCGGAATATTAATTTTGATATTGGTAACAATAATAAAAACAAATTGGATGTAATCAATATCACAAAATTAAATTATGTCAGTATTGTTTATCTTGTTGAACTACAGAGAGCTCATGTCGTATACACTGTCCGACGCGAACGCCAGGTAGACATCAGGTTATTTACAATTTTACGGTAATTTTACGCGCGCCAGCCGCCATGCAACCAAGGCAAATAACGCATGATGGTATCGCACAGTACCGTAACTAAATGTAACATCATAACAAATCAGTGGATTTTCACCATGGCTACCTGGTTTATCTCGCCTGACGAGTCGTCTTGAACAGTTTCTTGAACTGCAGCCTCTTCACTATTTGCCGTCTCGACTCCTTCACCCTCACCTTCCCCGCCGAGCACTGGTGAAGACATTGCGTATGTCGCGCGCTTTTTCCGCCGACAATTCTCTCCCTTGTTAAAAAAAATTATCAACTATGAAAGATATTTACACGAAACAAAATGATATCTATAAGAACTTCAAAGAAGGTAGTTCATAGAACCAAACTAATTTCTTTTGATGAATAATCACCAAAACGTTATTCTCACATGTCGGACATTCAGCCTCGTTTTCGATTAAGGCCCTCTTTCGCTATTATTTCAGCGGTCCTTTAAGAACTGATTTGCTCACATATAATTTCATATCATTACGATTTCTGTTGTTATTTTTAACAGTTATCTCCTACGTTATATAGGTAGTTCATTATAAAGTATCAGCAAAATATTTTATTGTAAATAAAACGGCAGGTGCCCGTCATGCAGTGCGGCTAGCTAATTATATATGCATGAAATTCGCCATTTTATTCTGAAAGTGCATAAAGAGGCTGTAAAGAAGAATGGGCAGAAACGACTTTGACAGAAGATCAGACGGACAAAATTTGTTCAAAGGTGGCCAAATGAATCGCGGAGGATACATGAATAGGGGAGGTTTTTCCAACAGAGGTGGAGGACCTCAGAGAGGTGGAGGAGGAGGTGGAACCCCACGAGGTGGCTCCGGGAGAGGCGGCCAAAATCACCGAGGCGGACAACAAAATAGAGGCGGCCAACAAAACAACAGAGGGGGCCAAAATAGGGGTGGTCATCAAACTCCAAGAGGGGGAAGTCAGTCCGCAAACATTGTTTCGTTGACGCCAAATACGAATAAAATGACGCCGAACGCGAATAAAGCGAGTGGAGACGCCAAACCACCAGAGAAGACAACTACGTCTACGACCCCAACCCCAACGGTTACTCCGAAAAAACCAGAAATCAATACCACGAACGTTGTAAAAGAAGAAAAGAAGACCCCAGCAAAGTCAACAGAAACTGCAGTACCAGCGAAGCAAGAAAAGACTACTCCCCAGGCTCAGAAGTCCACCCCTCAATCTCAGTCTCCTCGACAAGCTCCAACTCCATCAACTCCATCGCCTCGTCCGACTAACCAAACTCCATCTCAACCAAATCAAATCCGCAATCCACCTGCCCCCAAACCGCAACCTCAACCACAAGCCCAGCCTCCTCCGGCTCCAGCTAGTACACCTCCGGCTTCTCGACAACCACAGGCCCAACCCCAGCAGACCCCAAACAGTCGACAACCACAGGCCCAACCCCAGCAGACCCCAAACAATCAGCGAGATGATAGAAGACAAAACCAACAGCAGGGTAGAAGAACCGATAATAGAGGCGGAAATTATAACCAAAACAGAGGCAGTGAAGAAAGATTCAGTCAACGAGGTCAGGAGGATGAACGAGTGATAACCCCCATGGTTGGAATTGGGCCTGTTATCCCAGCCAAAGATGAAAAGAAGTTCACAATGAGATGTAGGCTCTTTGTTGGCAACCTGACATCCGATGTTTCAGAAGAAGAGTTCAGAAATATGTTCAGCCCATATGGTGAAATCAGCGAAACATTTGTGAATGTTTCCAAAGGGTTTGGTTTCATACGTTTGGTTAGTATTATTCCTTGATTTTTTTTGGGTATGGTTGGGTCACAGGAACATGTATCAATTGGATAGCCAAGTTGACATGGCATCGTTCGTTCCTACACTTAGTCAGGACTCCTCTTCATGAACTTACATGTACACTCCGGGATCACATGGCTCCATCCGACAATAAAACAACCCATCCCAACTCTGTCTATTAGATTTATCGAGTTCGGCAGAGAGTTTGTTTGCCGTGAAGAGCTCATCCGTCTGCACTCTGTCTTCAAACATCAACAGCCGGTTGAACTTCCGCCATTATCTTCTTACGGTTCGCTTGATCGGCAGTGTATCGGGGGATCACACGACCCGTACGAAGATAATGGCGGAAGTTCTCTCAACCGGCCGTTGATGTTTGAAGACTGATAGCAGGCGGAGGAGATCTTCACTGCAAACAAACTCGTTGCTGAACTCGACCTGTAAATTCCTTGAATTTATTAGTTGATTTTTCAGGCCCAAGCATTGAAGTAATCTGTCGCCAACTTACCATTTGCGACCAAACAGCCGTTTTGGCGACTACAAAATTAATCTGAAGAAAGAAACCTGAATACAGGCATTTCACACCACTTCTGAAACATGTATTATCTGGGCTTACAAAAGATGCAGATATGAATAAATTCCAAAATCGTCCAAGGGGTGTTACAGATCTGTAATTTAGAAGTAGGTTAGCACAGGACTCGAAAATGGTGGTTTATGTTGGGTTTAATGTCGGTAGGGTTTTGCTGAATGACTGACATCACATGATTTCAGGGGATTTCCCCTTTTAGTTGCTGAAAATGGATACACATGTTCCCAGGGTCAGTCTTGCCACGTATGGATGACCCAGATGGTTACAGGTTGATCGTTTCAGTGTTCAGTAGAGACTAATATATTAACAGCACATGGTTGTACGAAATTGCGGATTTGATAAAAATCCGGTAGCGGACTTTTACCAAGTTGTTACAATAATCATTGTTTTTATTGGAAATTATTACGAAGAAGTCTAAACTATACTACAATCATTGATTGCAAAAGCAAAGGTAATTCAAGAAAAACCCACATAAATACATAGCAAAGAAAGAGATGTGTTCTGTTACCATATATATATATATTTAAAAAAAAGGCTTGGCTCCTGGAGAATCAATTTGGCTCCTTGATTTTTTTTCGTCTGGGGGTCACCGGCCACTAGGTCCAATGAGATTATTTCAACCACTGCAGGCCTTGTAAGTAAACTGGTAAGTCCTGTAATACAACTACCGAGACCAGTAGCACCACCGAGTTGCAGACACCAGTATGTATACTAGATATTGCCTAATTAGCAGATATGCCCAACTGCTCGTAAGCTGAATATTCTGGATTTTGAGAGATTCAATATCAGAAATACATGTAGGCCATTCTGGTCTTCCCAAAATTAGCGGGTGGACAGATTGTTCATTTAAGTTCATATTGTCTTTAACAGGACTACAGACACAATGCTGAAGTAGCCAAAGCAGCATTGGATGGTACCATGAGAAAAGGGCGCACTCTGAGGGTGAGATTTGCCACACATGGTGCTGCCCTGAAGGTGAAGAATCTATCCCCCTTCGTGTCCAATGAACTTTTGGAATCTGCCTTTTCACAGCTGGGAGAGGTTGAACGGGCCATTGTTATTTGCGACGATAGAGGAAAGTCAACCGGCGAAGCGGTGGTAGAGTTTGCCAGGAAGCAACATGCTATGTCTGCTATAAAACGTATAAATGATGGCGCCTTTATATTGACAACGTAAGTACGATTGTAGTGTGGCAATAGCTACCTGTAATGAGTAAGCTATTATTGTTGATCACCAAAACTA
Source organism: Hanleya hanleyi (assembly GCA_036873755.1). Lineage (NCBI taxonomy): Eukaryota > Metazoa > Mollusca > Polyplacophora > Lepidopleurida > Hanleyidae > Hanleya > Hanleya hanleyi. The sequence continues at coordinate 3,228 of JAVTVY010034862.1, read as the reverse complement.
TGCATGATCTATTATTCGAGAAATCCAGGCCTCCTCACAGGCAGCTGTTGCGATCCAATCCAGGCCAGCGTCCTCCAATGCGCTATGCCAATGTGACGGGTCAGAGACAGCCCTTGCTTCAAATACATTCATCAACATATCTGTAACGAAAACATTCTGGTCGTCTGTAAACCATTTTAATTTTTTATGTATTTGGTGACCATATTCATTTCAAAAAACCCCAAGTTTCATAATTTTTCAGCTAACAGAAACAAATTTATTCACCCAAATGAACTCTCAGCAATGTTAAAGCATACAATTCTTGCTCCAGTCTGTCCGCAGAGGGAGGGAAAGTAACGGCCATTCTTTTGTTCTCGCTCAGGGTGGACTGCACCAATATTCTCCTGTACCCTTACGCAATAACACATTCAACAACACATATATTTGGAATTGTCATGCGGTGCTAGCCGTGTTTATTCGTTATTTCTGTTCACAAATCTCATGACCGTTTTACATCATTCCTTTCATAACCTCAACCATGTTCAATCATAATAAAACAATTCAGTGTACATTATGGTAAATATTAGCAGGGTCTTTTACTCAAATCTATGTAAAATACCGCTTTCATGCGGTTATCACAGATCACATTACTCTTTGCATCTTTCATTCCACGACACCAACCATGTTCAATCACATTCTCAATGGAAATAATCCAAGGCCCAATTTTAATACCAAACAGGCTATTTTGCATCAAGTATTCTAACGGCTCTTCAGCTCATCAGGTATTCTAATGGCTCTTCAGCTCATCAAGTATTCTAATGGCTCTTCAGCTCACCAAGTATTCTAATGACTCGTCAGCTCACCAAGTATTGTAATGGCTCTTCAGCTCACCAAGTATTCTAATGGCTCTTCGGCTCACCAAGTATTCTAATGGCTCTTCAGCTCACCATTCAGATCACTCGGTATTCTAATGGCTCTTCAGCGCATCTACTAGAATTAGTACATTCACGTATCCTATTGACGGACAATATTTACAACCGCTTTGTACCGAGTATTCTAAGGGCTCTTCAGCCTCAAAAAGCCTAATATAGACGATCGCTGTATGTTCATTCAAAATGAAAAGTTCTTCGAACAACATTACAAGAGCTGTTTGCTCACAAGTCGATTTGTTCAAATGCAATAGACAAAACCTGGGCCAAGAAAAAAAATATTTCTGTTTCCGGTTACCCGACCGAGTCTAGATAAATCGTGCGACTCTAAAAATTTTATCAGCAAATTCCAACGAAATCTACCAAGGCTGCGTTTTACGACAACAACAACAACAACCGTAAAGCGGCGCGCCCACAGTCAGCATACCGTAAAGTGTGACTGGAGCTGACCGCATGGCATGGCGGCAGGTTGACGATCTTTTCAGGAAATAAAGCACCTACTTTTAGGTCGGGATTCGAGAAATCAGCAACCCGATTACGCTTCAGTCGACTTGATCATGTTTACCAGGACAATTTTAAACATATTCTCCATCAACTTCGAAAGAAATCTACTGATTTGATGGCTTGAAATGACGTTTGTTAAAGCAGTGTTTAGCGGACACGGCAGCTTGCAAGTGGTGTTCGTTTTCAGCGAAATCGGCGACGACAGTCAAAGTTAGTCGCCGCCAAAGTCTAACCGACCGGTACCATTTCTCCGCTAAAAAATCCAAAATTTCCCCGACTTGTTTTATTATGAATGCATTGAAATAAACCCAAGCAAGATTCAAGCAAGTAATAATTCTTCTGTTTTCGAGAAATGGCTTGTTCAAATCATTGTACTGTTGTACAGTCAGGAATCGCGTCTCGTTTCTCAAATTGTTCGAATTAGCTAGCCGCAGGTACAAATCTCCATGATGTTCAAATTAATTTCCCATTTCATTTTATGTTGTATATGTCAATTTTTTCTTCAGGCTTTTCCAGAAAATAAGTACACTCTCCCTATGGAAGGCACTGAAATTCCACATGGAATTTTGTATTTTTCACAAAAAATTTCATCATTTCTGGGCGGAAATCCTTGAAATATATTGTTTTGCATATCAAGTTAATAAATTAAAACGATACTCGTTTTGGTGGTAAACAGCAGTCAAACACATTATTGGCAATTCTCATTTCCAAAATATCAGTACAATAACTGGTTTCAGCAGAACTTATTGAAATATCAAGATTTGCTGGATCCAGTAGAGATAAAAATACCAACAATATATTTTGAGGGTATCCCCCCCCCCCACCCCCCCTTTATCTTTTGGGGGATAAGATCTTTTGAATATCTGAAAATATGGGGGGATGTGTCCTGGGAGAATATGTTAAAGTGGGTGGGAATGTTATACAATCAAGAATATATTTGTAGACCATTGTATATGGGACAGGAGTACTGGACATCAAAATAAAATTTATTTTCAAAATAAATTTTTTTTTGGCCCTACCTACTCTATTTTTTTCTGGCCCGTAATCGGAAACAGACATATATTTTTTTTTGGCCCTGTATAATACCGCTTTCAAAAAGGCACAAATGCAGGTAAAATGACAAAAGTCAATACATCTGGCATATTCTAATGACCAGCCAACTATGCATATTCAATATTGCATAAGTCAATATTATATTAAAATCGTATTACTAGCATCAGTATATTACCGTATGCTATTGGCAAACGAAAACATACAACCTCTTTATGAGTCATCAAGTATTCTAAAGCTCTTCAGCCTCAAAAGCATAATATCACATACGATGGGTATAAGCGCATTCAACATGAAAAGTGCATCGAACAGTACAAATACTGCAGAAGCAAAGTAACTCCGAATAAACTTAATAAACGCATGGTGACAGTCTCAATATTTCGACAAAATTTTATTTGTCATCTTCAGGATGTGATCTAACAGCAGTTCAGGCACTTATATACAAAACGACTAACAAAGACTGAAATGGTTCCATACACAAAATTAGAGGGCAATAGCCAATCAGATAATATGTGAACATAACAATTAAGGTAAACATGAGTGGCAAATAGACATGACAAGGAATACACACACCACATAGGCCTGACAATACACAATCGAAATGGCAATAGTTTGATAAGGATAATAGATACGGGTGGTGATTTATTGAGGTGTGTGAATGTGTATAGAGTGGCAGCAGAAATGTCAATCAGAGGAATAAACACAAGTGAAGCAGAGATTAGAAAAAATGTATTAAGTTGATTAGAGAAACGTAACAAAGGTACCT
>JAVTVY010034861.1:0-15481 GCA_036873755.1 Hanleya hanleyi | reverse complement strand
TAGTCTGGGTGGTTAGCGTTTCAATTTCACAAAAATATGTGCGTAATCTGGCAATGCTGCCTAAGCTGTGTTACCATAACGTAAAGCTTACAGGCAGTTTATATTCGCGGAAAGTTTCTCGCTGCTCACACAGAAAAAGTACAGCAGAAAAATTAATAAATTCGTGTAAAGTTTGTTACCGAGAATCGCTAAATATTATACAGATTTACAGCTGGATATAGATAATTATTCTCTGCGCTTGCGCTACAAGGCCAATAGGGCTCGAAATGAGCTTTTATACTACTAAATGTGAGTCAAGATACTGTTACTATACTATCCTCTGCGCATTGCGCCGCAAGGTCAATAGGACTCGATATGCGCTTTTATGCTGCTAAATCTGAGTCAAGATTACTTTTCTATCCTCTGCGCGTTGCGCTATAAGGTCAATAGGGCCCGAAATGCGTTTTTATACTACTAAATGTGAGTCAATATTCTGTTACTATACTATCGTCTGCGTATTGCACCTATCGCAACATAAAAATCTGTATCTATCAGGGTTTAAGGGAGTAGGCCCTTGCAAAATTGGTAAACTTCTCCACAAAATTCAAGATCTGCAATGAAACTGTCGAAAACGCAATGTCAATGAAACTGTCGAAAATGCAATGTCAAAGATGCCGGAGTTTGTTTTCGACGAACATGTACATTGTAAATGCACATTAATCATGCATTCTTTAAAATAGAAGTATTTCTCGGTACCAATGTTGTGAAATAATTATATATGGATATGTGCAGTGTTATTGCGTAATCTGGCAGAATATTGCAAAATGTTACATGAAGTAATCCTGCCAGGCTGGAAATCCCCAATTAATAATTCCAAATAGTGCAACATACCCTGGTATTCCCGATATGTCAGTAGCATAGAAATTTGTACCTATCAGGGTTCAAGAAAATAAGTCCTTGCAGTCAGAGATATCAGTATGCTGATTTAAAACAACCGCGGGGAATAATTGAGATTGAATAAAACGTCGTTCAGCGAATCTTGAATCGGTAGTTACGTGCAAATTAGCCAAATTTGTTCAACAATCACGTTACTCATTTACATATTCTATCTTCCTCTCTTCTATCCCGTATTCAAATTAGTTGGAATAGGTCGAAAAGACAAAGTGTGTTATTATACCGTGTGCATTTTTTTCTTTGCCAGTTGTACATGTTTGTCTACATATGAATTCGTACTTGGGTATCGACCACCCGTACAAGAACGTTTCTTTGAAATTCCTTTGTTTAATTTCTCACGATTGAGAGTCACTGCGACAGAGGATATACATTCTCTTCTGAATTTTTTTGGAAGCCTAATAATAATACTAATTGAAACTGCGAGCAGTGGCTACCGGGAACCAGTTCTACACAGGGCCTAGTGTCCAGGCATATGGCGGAATGTGGCCGCTAAACCGTTCAGCTAATCGACAGTATTTTGCATTCAGTGCAACACACCATAGCCTTTACAATACATCTCAGCAGCCTAGTAATTTGTACCTATCAAGGTTCAAGAGAATAAACGCTTGCAATATAGATAATTAAGGTAAATAAAGATACAGTATTTCAAATTATACATGGTAAATACGGCACTCACGTGTGTGTTCAATCTCCTGATAACTCCACAGTTTTACAGCATACAAATCCAGTCAGTCTGTTGTGGTCCTTAGGATAATGCGACACGAACTACAGTCCATTTCAACAATTATGAACATACATACAGCCTGCACCTCAAATGAATAAAACAGAGAGAATCCTAAATGTTCGTTTATACACCTTTCACTCTGTAGTGCCTGGTGTCTCTACATGGTCATAACGGGCGAACCTGAGTGTTATTGCGTAATCTGGCAGAATATTGCGAAATGTTTGAAGCGATCATGTCAGGCTGGAAATCCCCTACTAATATTGCAACGTACCATGGAAATGGCATTTTCAATTTTACATGTCTGTTCTGGGGGAATTCCCCTGCGGGACCCCAACAGCACGAAACAGTGCGATACCACTATTTGAGAATAGCGGGAAAATTATTTAAGCTACGATTAAATTAAATAAAGCAATAACATTTAGCTATGATAATATCCAGTAATAAAACAACTCAGCATTTAATGTGGGATATTCTTATATCAACCAAGCTGTGCTTATAGTGACGTCATCACTTCCTTTTACATCTAACCTACATAGTTATCACCGACGAATAATCCGTCAACTCGTAAATTTGGGGGAGTTAGATTTGAGAATTGCGGGGAAACTATTGAAGCTAGGTGGAAACGGCTGGCATTTTTCCGAAAGAGCAGCTCCTGCACAATACAAATCAATAAACTGCAACGCTGTACCTCCCGTAGATCCAGAGTTATAGCCTGTACAATATGTGTTCCTTTTCTGACAAAATTCAAAATGGCGGCCAAACCACGTGACCTAGGAGCAAAATTTTTGCATATTCATGATCGTCATATCAGATAACATATATTTCGTCACTTTTCCCGTCCAAATCCGTTACTTGAAAATCCAACCATTTTGATTGGCCGATGGCGGCCATTTTGTTTTACGTAGCAACTTCTCTTATTGGTTTTTTAAAGACCCCGATCCATTGATTATGTGTACCAAGTTTCGTGCTGATTGCATCATTGGTTACAGAGGAGTAGGGTTTAGAAGATTGTTTTGAAAACGGGGTAAATCCAAGATGGCCGCCGAACCCTGAGACCAATCACAACCAATTTTCAATATGCACCAGATCTCTACATGTCTAATATGTGTGTGAAGTTTGGGCATGATTGACCTGATGGTTGCTGAGATTTAGCACACACAAAATCATGAGAAGAATAAGAATAAAAAGAATAACTAGAACTGCAAGCAGTTATGATGGCTTCCGTATCTAGGCTGTCTTTGCAATTGCGATAGCCATATTTCATGCGCAGATAGTTATGGTCTACATTTAACAGCCGTAGCCACACCCCCCCCCCCCCGGAACGTGCAGGCTCATTTATTGCACTGTTGGCAACATGCCAAAAATTCAGAAATGGATTTAGAGCTTCAAAAAACACTTTTTCTTGGTCAGAAGCACGTGGGAAACACGATTCTGGCCTTTGTTTGCGCCCTAGATGGCTCCTTCATCGAAATCAAAATGTTAGTACGTTGAAATAGGTACAGAAAACGGTCCCTGGAGCCCAGACAATGACTTGAATGGAGAAAGTTGAGCTTGGAAATTGGTCGCCCGGAGATAGCGCTTCTCACAGTCTGCTTTTGTAAAGTATAGTTTCAGTCAGATGCTCACACCTACTCAAATTTTACGTTCTATCAAACCTCTGAAACCATTTGAACGATCACGATGTAATTTCTCTGTCATCATATCCTTAATACAAGGAGTATGTGCGCCAAAACTAAGAATAATCCGACTCGTTGTTTGTGTAATATTGAACAAAATTACTTCTCAAATTATGTGATTTTCGGCATTATTTGAAAATCTGACAACTTTGATTCCTCTATAGCGGTAAAACTATTAGAGCTACGATAAAATGAATTAACAAACAGAATGCAACAAATTAGAAACCTGCATCTCCCACGGTTCAAGAGTTACAGTTCTTCAAACATGTGTTCCGTTTTTCACAAAATTCAAAATGGCGGCCAAACTACCGGACCTAGAAGCAAATTTTTTGCATATTCGTGATCGTCATATTCGAATGCATATATGTAGCTACTATTTCCGTCAAAATCCGTCAGTTGAAAAACCGACAATTTTGATTGGTCAATGGCGGCCATTTTGTTTTACGCAGCAAATTTTCGAATCATAATCTGAGAGCCCCAGATCCATAGATCATGTGTACCAAATTTCGACTCAATCGACCAAGCGGTTCCAGAGAAGAAGATCTTTGAAAAAATATTTTTTGCCAGGGTAAATCCAAGATGGCCGCTGAACCCCGCGACCAATCACAACCAATTTTCAATATGCACTAGATCTCCACATGTCTAATATGTGTGTGAAGTTTGAGCATGATCGACCTGATTAGCAATCACAAAATCAGGGAGAAGAATAAGAATAATAATCCGAACAATAATAAAGAAGTCTTCCGATCTTCATCGGAAGCCTTAATAATAATCCGAACAATAATAAAGAAGTCTTCCGATCTTCATCGGAAGCCTTAATAATAATAATCCGAACAATAATAAAGAAGTCTTCCGATCTTCATCGGAAGCCTTAAAAATAAATAAAATAAAAACGAAATTGGTTCTCTATACACGACAAGATTTGTCCTTCAAAGAACCCTCAATTAACAAGAAATATAAAAAAATAAAAATAAAAAAAATAAAAAAAATAAAAAAAATTTAAATAGGGAATGCATAATAAGTATTCTTTGAAGCATTTAATTGCGCATGGAGCACATTTTGCAGGTGTGGCCATTTGTTCATACTGATCAACCGGTGTTGTTTCTTTCTCAACGGAAAAGGAATTCTCGGTGTTAACGTCTGTCACTTTCAACAATAATGGCAAGAAAGATGCCGCCCAGCCTTGGACACGATCTATAGCTATCGAGGTGACCTGGCAGATCTAATACCCGCTTCCTATTTGATAAGCCTCAACTCAGCATCATCCCTAGTCATGGTTCGTCTATCAAATCCGAGCCATGACGGATAGCTTGCACACCACAACGAATACCAGCTACTTCAATTGAAATATTCCCGTGCGCATTCGTGAACCGAGATCCCACGAAGGTGGCGTATTGCTCCAAAACGCTGTCCGTTCATTGGCTGTTATTTTAAACTGACAGTTCCAGTATTAACTTACAGCTCTAATCTGCCTGCAGGATCTGGTACGGGCAGAGAAACAGACCTGCATTATGGAGCATGTAAATCGGAAGCTTCAAACTATCCTAACCACATATTAAATAAGGGCACTGAGCATGGAGAGTTTTGATCAGAAGAACTCGATTTCATGAAATTCCATTGGTTTAAAATCGTCTGCTGTCAGTCATTTTCATGAAGTACCGCAGAGTAACTGGTTACATAACTCTCAACATTTCGGTTGTTACCGTCATATACCAGGCAACACAGAGGAAGGCAGAAGAAAAGTCCACAGAAAAAGAAGAGTGTCTAGACAAAGCGAGTGTGTACCACTCCGTCGAAAAAGGCGATATTTAACCGCGGATGATAACAAATAGGCAGTTCGGCCGGAATGCGCAGGAAAATGGCAATGGGGTCCGGTTGCAACTGAACCGTGTGTATTCGATGCGCATGAATAGAATCTGATTGCATATCAAGCCGCCAGCTATGGTGATACAGCTTAGCAGTCAACATCAATATTGGGACTTGTAACGTTATCGCCCGATAACATCAGGTCACAGAGGGCATACATATATAAATGTTAGGAGTCCCTGAAACATCAAAGAAATTGCGACAGTCGGCACGTGCCGAACAGAATAAATGTGTTCATTATCTAAATTATCATATGATTGGTATGGAGAAAACCTATTCGGTTCACAGAGGTAAACTTCCAGAAAACAGCTTCCATAATGCCTAATATTTCTTTCAAAGTCAGTCTTAACCACCAATGTATTGCTCAGCTCATCTAAGGCATCGGCAATCTAATATACAGACTGTGTATATGCCTATACCCTATATAGTATTGGTATATTATACTATATATATTATAGGCATACTGTGTACTACATACCTGTAGTGTTTTATTTCTTTATTGTTTTTACGCACCGAGGAATGACTTTACTAGAATTGACAGATGATGGCTTTTCAATATCCCCATATACTGTATGTTATCTTGGATAAAATATTCATTTCATTGGTCATAGCAGCGCATCGCAACATCACACGGAAATAGTTACTGAGTAACATCTATACTTCCACTCTCGAGGTGAAGTGCCTTACCATGATTCAAGTGATATACCCTGCTTGATTAACCTCTTTGTTTCAGGTCAAACTTCAGGGCAAACAACTAAATGCAGCATGAATTTAGGGTAAAAACATCTCATCGGAAATTTCATATTTCAGGCGGAAGTTCCTGACGAAAAGTTTCATCAGGATAGTGATTACTGGAACAGTAACAGTTTTTTTCCCAACAATTACATGCATATGTCCTTCAATTTGAAATTTTATAAACGTGTGCGAGTTCGCCATTTTCTTATTTGAAACTGACAGAGTTCACCTGCGTGCCAATGAATAATTAACGATGATTCTAAGTTTGGCCAATTAAGGACTATATTTAGCGCATTGATATTCCCTCGCTCTGTGGTATCTTTAGGCTAAACATATCCGCATACATCGACCACATCGCGGTACTCTTAATGAATAAACTATTGACCAGGTTATTTATCCTGCTCCTAGAAACACCTGGGTGTATGCTGAACACGGTCGACGTCACACTTAACTAGCAGATGTTCTGGCTACGCACATTTCTGATAGAGAGATAATATTGTCATATCGTGAAAAACACTACTTACAAGAAACTACCTCCATATATATACTAGTATCATCTTTAATAAACATAATTATGTAAATTCCTATATAGGGTTTAATAGCCCGATTGTGTGATGATTTTTCGACGATACGAGATTATAAGAGTTATAAGATATAAGTGTTAATATGTTAAGTATTGTTCGTTATAAGACTTCATCTGTATTGGGCATTGGATCTTTTCGCAGAATCTCTGAAAAAGACCAATTCCAGGTTATGAATCTTGATTGTAAACGCTCATGCACGAAGTTGTACGTGACAGCGACGTTCTACCTACGCTCATTTAATCAGCGGATGGACCTACGCCCCCCACTCCTTTTTAATGCGATGAGAGTAAGGAATGTAGGTCCATCCACCGAAATGATCGCATGTTTTGTCCCGTCCTCGGGTATACATGGCTATGATAGTGTACAAGCATCTTCTCTCATGAGACGCGCTTCATTTGCATAGATTATGTTTATTGATCAGGTGTGTTCATTTCTCGTTGACCGAATCGGAATTTCATTGGTTAGTAAAGTCAAACACCTGATTGAATATCGTGTTGTACCGTTCACCTCGAAATTCCGTAACTTTACGGAATGCGATGTTATTTTTCATTTCCCGTCTTTCCATTCTTTTCATATTCGTGATCTGACCCTAGTAGTATATATAGAGCAAAACGGGTATTTAGCGCCTCACTGCGCATGCGCGGAGTTAATTTTTGGGTTGCCATAGGGGGGGTTCGCATACGTGAGTTAATTTTGTTGAGATGTGAGTGGGTGGGTTTAAAATGGCGGACGTTGAAAGTCCGCCATTTTGAACCCACCCACTCACTTGGGTGCACTGATTGACCTGGGATGTGAGTGGGTGGGTTTAAAATGGCGGCTGAGGGTGTTGTGTGTGTAAAATAAGGGTCCGCCATTTTGAACCCACCCACTCACCGGGGTGATTGAGTGCTATGTGAGTGGGTGGGTTCAAAATGGTGGTCGGTTATTTTCTCTGGGACGTTGAAAGTCCGCCATTTTGAACCCACCCACTCACTCGGGTGCACTGATTTGACCTGGGATGTGAGTCGGTGGGTTTAAAATGGTGGCTTTTGGTGTTGTGTGTGTAAAATAAGGGTCCGCCATTTTGAACCCACCCACTCACCGGGAAAACGTATAAAAGCAGTCGATTTTTAGGAGTGGATAGAAAAACGTATAAAAGGAGTCCATTTTTAGGGAAAGGGGGGTATTCAATCTGACTTACCTGACCTGACCTGTCTCCCTGCCTGCCTGCCTGCCTGCATCCCTGCCTTGCTTGCCTGCCTGCATTCTGCCTGTATGGAATGCATGTACTGACTTGGTTCTGGGTTTTTTCCATCACGGTTGTGCGCAGGTGTATGACGTCACTTCCGGTCTGCGTGAATCGGGTGTGACCTGGGACTATGGGATGCATGTACTGACTTGGTTCTGGGTATTTGTCATCACCGGGAGGTCACGTGATCAGTTCAAGGTCATATCCATTTTTTATCGATATGTCAACCCCACACCCAGTCCATTAGATGCTCCTTCACCTAAGCTTCACTTTGATACCTCACTCGACCTGTGGTGTGAGTGAGTGCAAGAATGTATTCATCCGCGTCTCGGGAAAAAGCTTCCTTGCCCAATGCCTACGGACTTTACCGAAGATACACGGACTTTAACGAAAAGACACGGACGTACACGAAAAGACGCGAAGGTGAACGCCATTGTGGGAAACCTCCCACAGACAGGTCAGTACATGCATTTCTATGTTGTTCACGCATAATAAAAGGATTGATCTGTAATCTGTGTTGTTGTTGTTGCTCCCTTTTTTTGGACTAACCCATCAGAATAGTACGTATCACGGACTATACCCGTAGAGCTACATCTGGTCTATAAAACATGTCCCTCTGGATCCCACACCTACATTTCTACAGAGCCATGGCGGAGATCAAGCCCCATGCGACTCGCATTTTACAGTATGCCACCGTGGTGAATTCATTCACGGGTTACCGAGCAGTGGTCCGGTCCATGTTTGCAGATGGCGACGACAACGAGGGACGACGCCAGATCCTGAACGAGTTCACAGAAGCGGTCCTCCACAGAGTGCACTCGATGGACAGGCGTGCCATCACTCACCACTACTGGACTATGACAGCCATCCTTGATGCTCGCGCTATGGACCAGGAGCGCTCACGCCGGAACCAGCGCCGGCTGGTTGGCCTCATACTAGTCTGTGCTCTATTCACCCTGGCGCTGTGGTATTGACACTATAAATACGAGGGATGAGACAGAGTGTGTGTCATTCTCCCTTCGACATTTAGAGGAAGCATGTCATCACTCCAAGCCATCCTGACGCTTACACCCAATGTGAAGTTATACGTGTATGATGCTAAAGTGACCCTGGTCGAAGATTGTGGAAATATTTGCTTTGAGCACGCTGAGACTCTATCGGATAGGGTGACACTAGAGCGTGATGGCTGGACTAAGTTTCAACGGGTGTTGAGCGGAGAGTTAGACGGACACCTGATCCACCTGGACAAGGCCAACTACGTATACCATACTGCGCTCTACCCACGGGTGGGACGCTACCAAGAGCCGGCTCGAAGTTTCCTCCTAACTCCCTCTCTGTGGTCAGCCTTGGAGAAAATAGGCCCTCTGGTGGACCAGTTATTTATACCCGACGATCGATCACCCCACCAATTGGCATGGGCTCGTGCTATCGAACACGCACTAGATGAACCTAATGAAAAAAAAGCGGATGGAGAAAATACTATATGTATAGAATGCGCAGAGGCTGGAATGACAGTGTCACCTGATGAAGCCACCCACACACACATGACGGGCCAGAACGATGAAGAAGAAGAAAAAATCCGTGATGAAGCCGCGGGGCCAATGGCTGAACCCCATGAACAACTACATGAACCCGACGACGATGCCATTGATTACCCCGCTAGACTCAGTCAGCCCAATGACATGACCACCTGATCCTTTGATCTCACGGGGTTCTCCCTATAAATACGAGAGACAGTGAAATCTGGTACCATTCACGTACTGACCATGACGGAGCATATAGTACTGGCGTATTTCAGCTTGACCCCCGAGGTTTTCCTGCACGTGTATGCGGATAAGGTCGATATCATGGAGGAGGTGGTGGGAGACACGGACCCTACACAACCGTGCCCGGCTCACATTCGTCTGTCCCAGGAGGGCTGGACCAAATTCAAACGGGTGTTGTCTGGTGAACTGGACGGCGACCTCATCCACTTGTGTCACGATGTGTACATCCGACGCGGCCCTTTCTTTGCTCAATTGGCTCGGCTAGATGGAGGTACAGTGCATTTTACCCTTCACCCTGATCTATGGTCTGCATTGGAAGATGCCGTGGTGGATGTGGATGAAGTGCTTATCAAGCGGTCATCAGACGAGTTGGACTGGTCATTGACCATGGCCACTGTGGAAGTCCACGAAGAAAATCAGAAAGAAACTCAGGCCCAAGATATACCCGTTATAAATAAACGATAGAGCCAGGGTCCATCATCATTTTGTCACCATGAAGCGCTGGGAGAAGGTGTTGGATAACTTATACTACAGTCCCGACAGTCCGGCAGCCTATAGTGCATTGTCGGCTCTCTATCGAGCGGCCCAACCCCAGGGGATACAACGTGCCCAAGTCCGAGATTGGTTAAGAAGACAAGACACCTATACCTTACATCGATCTGTCCGTCGCCATTTTCTACGGAACCGGGTCATCGTGGGAGGAATAGATGCCCAGTGGCAAGCGGATTTGGTGGATATGAGCGCCTTTGCCAAACACAACGATGAGAATCGGTATATCTTGACGTGCATCGATATCCTATCCAAGTATGCGTGGGTGGTACCCATCCGGACGAAAACGGGGGCAAATCTCATAGCGGCGTTCAAAGACATCTTCAAGACCGGGCGCAAACCTTTGTATTTGCAAACCGACGAAGGCACGGAATTCCTCAACAGACCGTTCCAAGCCTTTCTCAAGAAACAGAAGGTGTTTTTCTTCCATACGTACAACGAGACCAAGGCTTCCGTGGTGGAGAGGTTCAACAGGACATTCAAAGGCCGCATGTATAAATATTTCACCTATAAGAATACAAGGCGGTACATCGATGTTCTCCCGAAACTGGTGAGGGGTTACAATCGAGCCTATCATCGAAGTATAGAGAGAGCCCCCATTACCGTGACCCAACGCAATGAAGCCCAAGTCCGGCGTGTCTTGTACTCCAGGCCATCGCAGCGAACGACGAAGGCGGTGTACAAGGTCGGGGACCCTGTACGGATCAGTAAAGTCAAGGGCAAGTTCGAGAAAAGTTACTTGCCCAACTGGAGCGATGAGCACTTCCTGATTAAACGGCGCCTACCCCGACAGCGGCGAGTCTATGAACTGGAAGATCTCCAAGGGGAAACGTTGCTGGGGACGTTTTACGACACGGAATTACAGCCTGTTGTAAAAACACAGCAAGATTACTACACGGTGGAGCAGATTTTGAAAACGGAACGTCTACGTGGCAAACTGTTTCATTTCGTAAAATGGCAAGGCTGGCCCAGTTCCTTCAATTCCTGGGTCACGGCCAACCAGGTGAAACGACTATAAAACCAGACACCACTGCCGTCCTCCTTCATTCCACATCCGACCACAGTGCTATGGACCAACAGCAGCTGCCTCTGAAGACAGCGTCTCGCAAAACGCGCAAAGCGCAAGTGGTCTTTGGGGTGCTATTGCTAACCCTGCTGAGTGTGTTGTACGGAGGTGTGTTTTACGACGTAGCCTATGTCAGCACGTTACTTAACCAACTGAGAACACCAGGCACCAGCGAAACGGGTCTACAGAGAGCACCAGTCGTATCGAGCCCAGTCACCACCACCACCACCACACCCCGCGTACAAGCCACGTCGAGCTCTACACCTACACCAAGTACACCTACTACGTCTCAAGACCCACCGGATTTCATCCCTCACAGTGAACCGACCACCCACGTTGTACCCACCTCCAGCACCATCTCTGAACGTGAACAGACAACGACGACCGACGTTGTACCCACCACCACTCCAGTTCACTCGTACGAAATTTACAAGAGCGTGTTACCACGACAACGGATACACCTCAAACCATGGACCCTCGGTGGCAGCATCCCTTCACTTGCGTCATCGCAGGACCGACGGGCTCCGGCAAAACGCACTTCGTCAGGAAGCTCCTTCAACACGCCGACAGCATGATCACTCCACCCATTGCCAGAGTCGTGTGGTGTTACGGAGAATGGCAGGAAGCGTATGCAGCAATGCCCCACATCACGTTCGTGGAAGGCCTACCCAACCTGGCCGATTTGGAACCCGACACCTTGGTGGTTCTTGATGATCTCATGGCGGAGACGGATGCGCGGGTCACCCAACTCTTTACCAAAGGCAGCCACCATCGACGGCTCAGCATCATCTACATTGTGCAGAATCTGTTCAGTAAAAACAAAGAACATCGGAATATCAGCTTAAATGCCCACTACCTGGTGGTCTTCAAACACCCGAGAGATACCACTCAACTGCTGCACCTGGCGAGACAGATGTTTCCCGGCCGCACACCGTTTGCGTTGGAAGCCTTCAAAGATGCCACAACCCCTCAGCACGGGTATATGCTCTTCGACCTCAAGCAAGCCACTCCCGACCACCGTCGACTACGGACCGGCATCTTTCCCGGAGAGACCCACCACGTGTACATGCAAAAATAATGTAAACACACCCACAGTGGCGCCTCCAGCTGGGGTCTGTGTGTTTGATGATGGGGAATAATAAAAAGAATGAATACCACAGCAGGGTTGACTTTGTCTGTGAGGTGGATAAAAAGGGCAGCGTTGTGGGTTCTAGCATTAGTTGTACAGGATGTCTGTGCGAGTACGGAAGCACGCTCCCACGCTCCGTGTATTGAAGACGGCCCCACCCGAGTTAGTCCGAACCATTGTACGCGGTGCGGACCCTGACCTTGTACGCTGTCTGTGCGAGATCGGCTACAACCTGTTAAAAGGCAACGTACCACTGACTCCGGCTCAGAAGACCAAGTTGGCCAAGCATAAGACAGGTCTCCGAACCCTAGTCCACAAGCGGGTCCTCAAACACAAAAGAAAAAGGTGTTACAGAAAGGCGGCTTTCTTGGGGCCATCTTAGCACCGTTGGCCGCTTCCGTGTTGGGTCCAGTATTGGGTGGACTCTTCGGCCGACAAATGAACCACACGAAAAAAATGGTCCTCGTCGAACCACGGTTCCTGCAAAACCTCCAATCACCCTACCCTGTCCCACCTACGGTGAAGACCATAAACAGCCTCGATGGAGAGATGCAACAGATCTTACAGAGACCGTGGTTAAGAGACAATGAGAAAGTACAACGGTACAATGAGACGCTTCAACGGTATATGACGTTCATGGACCAATACAAAACCCTGTCTACCCCAGCAACAGCAGCACCACCACCACCACCACCACCACCACCACGTGACAGACCGCTGACCTCAGCACCGCTCCAACAGCCGGGTCAGGTAGCCTCCACAGCCCCACAGTGGGTGGAAGACGAAGTGCTGAAGAGTGTACCTGCCTCGTTCAAGAAACAAGCTGCCCTGGTATTACAACGGATGAAACAGAATCCTAACATGACTTGGAATGATAAAGGCGAACTCCTGGTACAGAATCAGGTGGTCCCCGGCACCCACATGACGGATTTAGTGAATGATCTGATGCATCAACGCAGATCGCACACCGATCCTCGAGGATGGGAGGTCTTCGTTCAAGGCTTGAAAGACATGCATGTACCACAGGAATTGGTGGGGAACCCCCACCGCTGGGACTTTATGCAGCAAACTCAGCAATCACCGAGTGGCCCACTACCTTCTTGGGAAGCCGAATGGGAACCGGAGTCACCCCCAAAACACCACCACAACGGGCACTTTCTTTTCGCGCCTATAAAAAAACACCCTTGATCAAGACACCCCACATCTCCAGAGCCGTGACACGCAGCAAGTCACCGCGACGAACACGACGCCGCACACAACCGCCCAAGGCGTGGAAGACCTATTAAAACCAACAGCAGCAGCAGGACAGCTCAGTCGCCATGTTTTACCTGACCCTACCCAGTAACAGTTCGCTGGATGTGTTTCCTGACAACACTGTGGCCAAGTACGTCACCCAGTTACCGCAACCGTTACATTTACCTGGCCGGTGGGAATGTGCCCTCGTGGATGTCCAATACCCTTACTCGTGGTACAACGTGCGAGCCAATGAAGTGTGGTACGAGGTCACCTACGAAGGCAAAAACACCCGGCTCACCCTGCCCGAAGGCCAATACGATACCCCAAAGAGTTCATGGGTGGGCTGTCAAGACTGATGCATGATAAGGCGCTACGGGGGGTGACGGATAGTGCAACACGCCTGATAGCCTTGCGCTTCAAGAGAAACGTGTTCTTCGATGTCAACGTACACAACGCCAAGGCACAGCTTACCGTCACCGATACCGTGAATGTGAAACTCAGTCCTACACTACAGCAAATGCTGGGTTTCGATCTACAGACGTTCGCTGGTCCCAACCAACACCATGGCGAGCTGCCGATGGATATGAAGTCGGGTATGTACGGACTCTACGTCTACTCGGACGTGGTGGACAACCACATCGTGGGCGATATCAACACACCTCTGTTACGGCTGGTCCCCATTAAAAAGACGTATGGCGATCAAGTCACCCACAGTTTCAACCATATCATGTACCTGCCCGTACGACATACCGACATCAACACGATCACGGTGGATATAAGAGATGACACGGGACGACCGGTGGCATTCGAACGAGGAAAAGTGGTGCTGACACTTCATTTTCGACAAGCACGTGCTCCCCACTTTGTATAATGAAAGTACCTTACGAGTGCGATGCACGCAGCTATGCCGACTATTATGCCCAACAGGCCGGGGTGGCTTTCCGGTCTTTAGCGGTGCACGCATGCAACGAGGACATGGACTGGGGAACATACTCGGCAGCATTGTGAAAACGTTCCTGCCCTTGGTGACGCGGGGTGTGAAAGCAATCGGCAAACAAGCGGTACGCAGTGGACTGCAAGTGGCCGGTGATGTTTTGGGGGGTACGGCACCCCGACAAGCCTTGAAACGACGGGCCAAAGAAGCGGGAGGCGTCTTGGTGGCCAAAGCACAACGCACCGTAGGGAATAAAGAGCTGCCCCACCGAGATCACGCACCAGTCGACGACCGACCCAGCGACGACGCACATCCAAGAAGACCCGGGATATCTTTTCTTAAAACATGGCCTTAATCCACGCCGAGTCCTGCCCCTCCACCAACAGTGAATTTGATTTGTGGACCGTGCCGCCCACACAAACCAGTGTCGAACAAGGATTATGGGTGGAGCATCTCCCGCTCTCCAGCATCAACGAAACCGGGCCCATCGAGTTCACTATCAGTAATGCGGATACGGCCTATGTGGATTTAGCCCATACCTACTTGTATGTGAAAGCCAAGGTGGTCAATGGAGCTGGCACGAGACTCGCTGACCAAGCAACGGTGGGCCCGTCGAATCTCTGGCTGCACTCGATGTTTCAGCAGGTGGATATTTTTCTCAGCGACAAACTCATCAGTGACTCCACCAACACGTACCCCTATCGAGCCTACATCGAGACACTGTTGTCGTATGGCCGAGAGGCTAAAAAATCTCAGCTGACAACCGCTTTATTGTACAGGGACACGGCCGAGCACATGGACACGGCGGACAATGGGGGATATGACAAACGGAAGGCTTTCACTGCGAACAGTGCCTCGGTGGATATGATTGGTCGACTGCATGCAGACATGTTCATGCAAGACCGGTACCTCTTGAACAAGATCCCCATCAAAATCCGACTGATACGGGCGCCTCCGACCTTCGCCTTGATGGCCACTAACGTAGAGGGGCATGTAGCGGACTATAAGATTGTCATCCAAGACGCAGTCCTGTATGTCCGAAAAGTGAAACCGAA